>CM042390.1:13664229-13684229 GCA_023634145.1 Thymallus thymallus
ATCTTACCAGAGCAGCGCAAATAAATATTCTACTGTATAATCACCACACCCTGCCAGGGTCTGTCAAAACACTTTGAAAAGAAAATGTATTCCATGAAATACTGCATCTTCCAAAAATTGATGCTAACATTTTGGTCAGTGACCTGTGTCTCAGTCAGAACAAAATTAGAGCGGGTTTTCCTAAAAGGGGCATGAACGACCTCAAAATGCCACACTTGAAGTTCTCTCAACCATCATTTTCCAAATGAACCCATTCATGTGTGATACTACCCCTCTCATTGTCCCCCTGCCTCCCCGTGACACACACACAAGCACGCACGCAAGCCTGCACACATACACACACACACACACACATTTCCATTTCCTCAGAAGAGGCCCAATATTACTCAATGGCTAGGTTACTTACCCAATCAGAGACACCATCTGCTCCACTTTTTGCCCGATGAAGGTTACAAACAGTTTCTGTGACGAAGAAAGAGAGAGACAGTTAGTCAGTAGACCATGAGGTCATGGGGGGGGTACATACAAGCCCGGCCAGGGCAGTACACTCATGGTTTGATCATTAATACTCCCTATGTTGGACCCCCTGTAGTCAACAAACACCACACTTGGTGGCTGACAGGCTGTTAGCCCAAAACCAGCCATGAAGTGGCCCTTTGTCAACAAGGCCAGAAACAAAAGTCTGAGCTCATATGACACATAACCAATGCACTCAGGTCAGGAAATTACTGTATACAGGCAGGCTGTCTCCAGGGGGTGAGGGAGGGTGTGGGGATACTGTTGATACATAGAGAACACACACATGAAAAAATACTATAGTATACTATGGTATAAATACAATAGTAATAGTATTCACTGTAGTGTTTATTCGGACAAGACTGTAATATAATGTAGTATTTAAAGTTTACTATAGTTTAAATAATGTAGTAAAAAAACTGTAGTATATACTATAGCAATTACTCTAGTGTTTTTACAGACTGTAGTATTGGGCAATTCGGTAACCGATGATGCTGAGACTCAAACAAAAACCAATGATTTCAATGTTACACAAACAGCACAAACTGTCATTCTGTTACTTTGCACTGTTCTTCAAGTAAATTAATTTTTGTAAAATTTTTGGTGGAAATTGTTCAAAGTAGTCCTTATGCATAAACAAAAACCAATTATTGGTTTTTGTTTGACATACATTTTAAAGTGAAAAATCTTTTACTGTGAAATGTCCCATACACTATAATAATTAGTGCAGTGTTTTTGTGGACTGTAGTATACTGTAGTATTTACTGTAGTGTTTTTGCGGACTGTAGTATACTGTAGTATTTACTTTAGGGTTTCTGCTGACTGTAGTATACTGTAGTACTTACTGTAGTGTTTTTGCGGACTGTAGTATACTGTAGTATTTACTGAAGTGTTTTTGCCCTCAGAACAGCCTCAATTCATCAGGGGATGGACTCTAAAAGGTGTCGAAAACATTCCACATGGATGTTGGCCTATGTTGACTCCAATGCTTCCCACAGTTGTGTCAAGTTGGCTGGATGTCCTTTGGGTGGTGGACCATTCTTCATACACACAGGAAACTGTTAAGTGTGAAAAACCCAGCAGCGTTGCAGTTCTTCACACTATCATACCCTGTTCAAAGGCACTTAAATCTTTTGTATTTTCCTATTTCTTTTGGTACTTTTACCATCATTTTCTCCCCAATTTCATGATATCCAAATTGGTAGTTACAGTCTTGTCCCATCACTGCAACTCCCCTATGGACGCGGGAGAGGCGAAGGTCGAGAGCCATGCATCCTCCAAAACACGACCCTGCCAAGGCGCACTGCTTCTTGACACACTGCTCGCTTATTAACTCAGAAGCCAGTCGCACCTATGTGTTGGAGGAAACAGCTAGCGTCCAGTCAGCTTGCAGGCGCCCAGCCCGCCACAAGGAGTCGCTAGAGCGCGATGGGAGGAAATCGATGGGAAGAAATCCCGTGCGCCGCCTCGTGACACAGCCCGGGATCGAACCCGGGTCTGTAGTGACGCCTCAAGCACTGCAATGAAGTGCCTTAGACCGCTGCGCCACTCGGCTTCTCAAGGATTCAAAATCCTTCTTAAATACTGTAGTATTACTATAGTTAAAAAAAAAACTGTAGTGTATTTGAGACTATAGTGTTTTTGCGGATATTACTGTAGTATTGACTAAAGTGTTTTCTTGTGGATATTACTGTGGTATTACTATAGTATTCTACAGTATACTACAAAATTCTATAGTAAGTGCTACACATGAACGAGCGATACTACAGTGTGGAGTATATTCTACAGTATACTATAGTTTACTACATAATTCTATAGTAAGTACTCTAGTATTCTACAGTAAACGGTCACATTTTTTCATGTGGGCAGTTGAATGGGGGGTGGGGTGAGGAGGGGGATAAGGAGGAGGAAGAGGAAGAGGAGGGCTATTTTCCGACATTTACTGACACCGGCCATATTCAACGGGTGTTGAGCGTTTGTAAATGAATCAGCTATTCTGCGCGAGAGTGCTCTGAAATTGGAGTAGATAGCCAGAATGAACAATGTCCACTTAGCTAAGAATGATGTGAATAATCAAGTAGGGTAGTTAGTTAGATAGCAGATAGTTAGTAATACTGCCTGGCAAGTTCGATGTATTAGTAGCCAACTAATGATAGGTAACTAGCTAACATACCGGCAGGGTTGGGGAGTAAGGGATTACAAAAACACGGTAACTGTAATCTGTTATGTTACCAGCAAAAATATTGTAATCAGATTACAGATACTTCTGGAAAACTAGATGATTAATTCGAGGATTATTTTTAAATTTAGAAAGGATGTTTGCGTAAAAACATATTTGACACATCTCTAGTTTTCTCAATGACATTCAAATCAGCATTGAAAAAAGGCGCAAATTTAAGTTTGAGCGAGTCTGAACACAAGTCAGAGACCACTATGGTGTTTGATGGATCGCGGGAAAAGAGCAGGAATAGGCTACAGTCCAAGCTTTGTCTTCCAATGGTGCGACTGCTGTCGGCATCCAAAGATTATTCAACTTGAATAAACGCTTCGAGGTAAGGATGACGGCGATACAGATATCACCAAAAATGTGTTGTTTCTGTGTCAAATGGTTTTGTTATATTTCAGTCTTCTGTGATGTAGATAAAGTGTAATATTGGGATGCAAACTCAAAATTGAATACATTTCAACTCTTTATCTGACATGGTAGGAGTCTTCTTTTTTTAAGCCCATAACCATGTGTGTGAGGTGTATACGTTGTGTAAAAGTAGATTTGTTTAAGACTACCAAGAAACACACTGTGTGACCCTGATTTAGCCAACTGCAGTAAAGGTTAACAAGATGATACTACCCCCTTGTACCACTCATATAGGGAATCAACATTTGAGTGGGTTCTCACAATGGCAATGTGCGTCTGTTGAAACACAGAGCCCATAACTAAACTAGTAGGAATGTGGAAGTCAGGGAGGCTATCATAATAGAGATTACTTCTCACCTATTGTTTAGACCAGACTGTGTGTCACGGGTACTGAAGGTAAAAGGCAATAGCCAAAACCATTTCCTCTGAGCTTTCACTGTACATAATGGAAGGATTTACTCAAAATTCCTTAAATGTTATGATATAATTTTTGATAGTTCCTATCAATATTTTGAAACCTTGCCACATCACCAAAGTACCGTCAGAAAACCAGATCCAGTTTTGAGTATGACAGGGTTAAGAGTTATGAAAAGGCCTTCATCCTCAGGGCCTAATGTCATTGTTGACAGGAACAGATTGTTGTTGAGAATCTGAACGCACCACCTGACCTGAAGGTACAACCCAGTTCTCAAAGGGCCTTCTCTTTGAGGTGGATGAGTATTACACCCACACAGAAAACACATTGAGGTGGTATTACGCCCACACAAAAAACACCAAAAATCCCCTAGTGCATTGTTCCTCTGCTTTAGCCCACAAGGGAGAATGTTCACCTGTTCAACATTACATTCTATCATATTGCCTCTCCATTTCCACTCTTACATGACAACAACTATACAGCTCTGTTACTCACAGTACAGTATGCTGTCAACGTGAAACAACAAAGACGTTAGGTTGGGCCAGTAACCGAAAGGTTGCTGGTTCGAATACCCGAGCCGACAAGGTGAAAATACCTGTCGATGTGTCCTTGAGCAAGGCACATAACCCTAATTTGCTCCAGGGTCTGACCCTGTAGGTAGGCTGTCATTGTATATACGAATCTGTTCTTCACTGACTTGCCTAGTTAAATAAAGATTAAATAAAAAATAAAGAAGTGCTGTCCAATAGAATAGAATTCTCTGCATTCGTTCCAGACTTAACACAATGGGGAAAATAACAAGAGAATCTGAGAGAACAGGAGTTTGTTCAGATAGAAATGTATTGTTTACAGGTATAGAGCATTGTGTCAGCTATATTCAATACATTTCTATCCTCAACACAGAACGTTTCATCTCACTAAATGGTAAGCCATTGTAAGGAGAGGCACACCTCTGATCCTGCCTGGATGTGGAGAAAGTCATCGGCCCAGGGGACCTAATCGTCTCTATGATGCTGCTGCCCACGCCACTCTCTGTATCATCACATACAGTGTTTATCTTCTGTACAATAGGGTTTGCTCTATGGCCACCACCCACACAACAAGGTTTCCCTCACTATTAGGGTATCTAGAGAAAGTTAGCCAAGTGAATGTAGCATTTTTATCAATCTTATTGAACCTCACATAATGAATCAGCTTACTCAATTGGCACTCTACAGTCTTTGGTCCTTTTTTGTATTTTGATTTATAAAATAGTTCATAGAGGATTTAGAAAGATAATCCATTAAGCATACAGACTGCCTAACATGGCACAAAGTGGATTAAGTCCTTATTCCATCCATGCATGGGGAAAAACTGATTCAACTTATACACAATAATCATCAGTGTACAGTACACAGTACACATTCACTTTTCAGTACAATAACTAAAATACAGGTGCCTTATTCACTTTCCTCAAGTGATTCAAAAATCTTCTCCCCACTAAAGAACACTATATATACAAAGGTATGTGGACACCCCTGAAAATTAGTGGATTCGGCTATTTCAGCCACACCCGTTACTGTCAGGTGTATAAAATCGAGCTCACAGCCATGCAATCTCCATAGACAAACACTAGCAGTAGAATTTACTTACTAAAGAGCTCAGTGACTTTCAACGTGGCACCGTCATAGGATGCCACCTTTCCAACAAGTCAGTTCATAAAATGTCTGCCCTGCTAGAGCTGCCCAGGTCAACTGTGGGTGCTGTTATTGTGAAGTGGAAACTTCTAGGAGCAACAACGGCTTAGCCGCGAAGCAGTAGGCCACACAAGCTCACAGAACGGGTGCTGAAGCGCATAGCGCGTAAAAATCGTCTGTCCTCATTTGCAACACTCACTAGTTCGAAACTGGCTATGGAAGCAACATCAGCACAATAACGGTTTGTCGGGAGCTTCATGGAATGGGTTTCCATGGCCAAGCAGCTGCACACAAGCCTAAAATCACCATGCGCAATGCTAAGTGTCGGCTGGAGTGGTGTAAAGCTCGGAGCCATTGGACTCTGGAGCAGTGGAAATGCAATCTCTGGAGTTACGCTTCACCATCTGGCAGTCCGACGGACGAATCTGGGTTTGGCGGATGCCAGGAGAACGCTGCCTGACCCAATGCATAGTGCCAACTGTAAAGTTTGGTGGAGGAGTAATAATGGTCTGTTTTATTTTTTCATGGTTCAGGCTAGGCCCCTTAGTTCCAGTGAAGGGAAATCTTAAAGCTACAGCACACAATGACATTCTAAATGACTCCGTGCTTCCAACTTTGTGGCAAACGTTTGGAGAAGGCCCTTTCCTGTTTGAGCATGACAATGCCCCCATGCACAAAGCAAGGTCCATACAGAAATGGTTTGTCTAGATCGGTGTGGAAGAACTTGACTGGCTTGCAAAGAGCCCTGATCTCAACCCCATCAAAATGAATTTGGATGAATTGGAACGCCGGCTGCGAGCCAGGCCTAATCACCCAACATCAGTGCCCGACCTCACTAATGCTTGTGGTTGAATGGAAGCAAGTCCTTGCCGCAATGTTCCAACATCTAGTGGAAAGCCTTCCCAGAAGAGCGGAGGCTGTTATAGCAGTAAAGGGGGAACCAGCTCCATATTAATGACCATCATTTGGTAATGAGATGTTCATGTAGTGTATGTATCCCTGAGTACAGCAGCTGCTTTCACAAAATGGACGACAGACCCTGCTTTCACTGCACAAAATGGCCTCCTTACACTCTCGGCTGAGTACAGCACAGGAGGATCCCTCCTTATCCTCTACATGGTTCTACTATCATGTCTGAAATATTAATATTTAAAACAAACTAAAGCCTTGATCGATCAATTCTATACAAAACATTTTTTTTATATCAAACTATGGACCTGAAGTAGCCTCTCTGTCATGACAAAAAATACATAAGAAAAGTGAGTTTTGTGTGCAAGACGTTTATGTAAAAAGGTTATTATCCAAGAGAGTGAATGCCAATGATTTTGCACATTATTTTCTGCCATGTGCTGGTATACAGTACACTTACCTGAAATGTGCATTTTGAAAAAGGTCCAAAAGGGAACCAGGAAATGGCCACATGTTAAACCTGCCAGGTCAAACAGTGGATTTGGAATCTGGAGAACCAGATAATATATATTAAATATCAGAAAGGAATATGGATAACTGACAACAATTGTAGAGCAAAGAAAAAACTTTACTCTATAGAAGAGTGCAGGGACTCAATATGCTTCAATATGCTTCAATATTGTTCAGTCGAAACACAGTTTTGTTAAATGCTCCTATGTTTTATGTATTTAGCACTGACTGGAGGTATCAAACGGATAAGTAATACAATTACTAAAATACCCAGAATAAAGATAGCTTTATATTAACAATGATCATTATTCATCTGTTCTGTCTGCTGGTTTGAGGATTTAGCCATCAGCAGTTCACTTTAAATACAGAGTTTCATTATGCACAGAAATACTCTTTTAAAGTTTTAATTTAGACTGTAGTCACTTTCTTGTATTTTCAGACATGAATAGGGGTGATACATTTTTTTATAGAATAGAGTTGATATGTGATTTCACTTACAGTGGCACAGTCTAGATTTCCAAAGAATCCAACCCTCTGAACTATTTTCTGCACTGCTAGTTTTGATCTGGTGGCAAGGTCCTGAAAAGAATAATGGCAAATATTTAACAGATCATTCTATACATAGCAGGTCATTCTCATTAGCATGACACCATAGCAATGTAATGTATGTATCTTTAATGATTCAAATATGATTATAATTAACATATGATTTTCAGATTAGCAGATTCAATTCTGTTCAGCAGCACACACCAAAAGCTACACAGTGCCTTCAGAAAGTATTCATACCCCTTGACTTATTCCACATTTTGTTTTGTTACAAAGTGGGATTCAAATGGATATAACTGTAATTTTTTTGTCAACGATCTACAAAAAATACTGATAATGAAAATAATGAAAAATAAAACACAAATATATGTTGATTAGATAAGTATTTATCCCCCTGAGTCAATTCATGTTAGGATCACCTTGGGCAGCGATTACAGCTGTGAGTCTTGGAGAGTGGTACTCAGTAATGTGTTGTAATGGATTTGCCCCAAACATAACACTTTGTATTAAGGACAAAAAGTTAATTGCTTTGCCACATTTTTTGCAGTATTACTTTAGTGCCTTGAAGTATGTTTTGGAATGTGTTTTTATTGTGTACAGGCTCCCTTCTTTTCACTCTGTCAATTAGGTTAGTATTGTGGAGTATCTACAATGTTGTTGATCCATTCTCAGTTTTCTCCCTTCACAAGCATTAAACTCTGTAACTGTTTTAAAGTGGAACTGACATAAAAAACGAATTATCATAACATCAGTAAAAAAATATCAAATTCCCAGTTTATGGTACAAAACCAACTTTATAAGAGGTTTAAAAAATAGGTTCTATTTGACTCAACATTCCATGACCTACACTAAGGCATTGTTGGCAGAATAGATAGATGCAGTTCAATGCATGATTAATATACAGTAATTCACCAATACATTTCTTGGTAGTCCAAAAAATATTGCTATCAGGTTGTAAATCACAGCTGGCCTGGTACATTGTTTGCTACCTCTAATCGGGATGCACTGTTTCAGTTTCAATTACAAAAATGTAAGTAAGGCTGGGAATGTCAATACAATCAAACTGGCAAGGGCAATGATCACGTCAGTCATAACGCGGCTAATAGGCAAGCGTATATATATATGTAGCAAGCTAAAAACACAGAGCCTAGTGTTAGCTAGATAGCTAGATTTTATGGAATAACAATATAGGTGTACAGAGGCCCATTATCAGCAACCACACAATTATGTTAGCACAGCTGAAAACTGTTGTGCTGATTAAAGAAGCAATAAAACTGGACTTCTATAGACTAGTTGAGTATCTGGAGCATCATCAATTGTGGGTTCGATTACAGGCTCAAAATGGCCAGAAACAAAGAACTTTCTTCTGAAACTCGTCAGTCTATTTTGGTTCTGAGAAATGAAGGCTATTCCATGTGAGAAATTGCCAAGAAACTGAAGATCTCGTACAACGCTGTGTACTACTCCCTTCACAGAACAGCGCAAACGGGCTCTAACCAGAATAGAAAGAGGTGTGGGAGGCCCCGGTGCACCACTGAGCAAGAGGACAAGAACATTAGAGTTTCTAGTTTGAGAAACAGACGCCTCACAAGTTCTCAACTGGCAGCTTCATTAAATAGTACGAGCAAAACACCAGCCTCAACGTCAGCAGTACTATTTAATGAAGCTGCCAGTTGAGGACTTGTGAGGCGTCTGTTTATCAAACTAGACCCTCTAATGTGCTTGTCGTCTTGCTCAGTTGTGCACCATGCAAAACACCATGCAACTTAATGTGTTGAGCAAATATGTACTCCTGAACTTATTTAGGCGTGCCATAACAAAGGTGTTGAATACTTATTGACTCAAGACATTTCGCCTTTTCATTTTTTATTAATTTGTATTAATTTGTAATTCCATTTTAACATTTCAAATTTTTTGGAATATTTTTTTTTATTTAACCTTTATTTAACTAGACATTATGGGGTATTGTGTGTAGGCCAGTGACACAAAACCTCAATTAAATCTATTTGCCAATCAATGCAATCAATAACCCTTTCACTAATCTATGGGTGATTAAAGGTAGAAGGATTATTTCCTTCACATCTTAAATATATCACAGAGGAAAACATGGTAGTAAAATTTACTAAGAATACTACCAAAATACTTATTATTCTATAATTTATCTCTGAACTTGTATCATTATGACAAACGTTTCAAAATAGTTTCACAAAGTCTTAAATCAATCTGAGACGATCCTTGCACAATCAACACAAATTAAATTGATCCGATAAAAACAATGAAGTTATTTTCTTTAAGGAATTGCATTTGTTAAAAATGGCTTTGTTTATCTTATCGTCTCTAAGGAAATATCTTTGTGAGATCTGATGCATTTCATCTTTCAAATGATAAAATAATTATAATAAAATAGGCTGACGGGGGGAGCATTTGAGACTGTATATAAAAACATTTTAGATTATGGGGAATATCAGAAGATTTATACACTATAGAAAATATATTTACTATGGGATTAGGACAAACCAGTGTCTTTTTTACCATATCTTCTCATTAATATGTGGTGTTATTAACATATGGACCATAAATATAAAGAAAGAAGGAAGCTGGCATTTTATACCTACAAATACATCAGAGAGCAGATCATTGATTAACGAATAATTTGGTTTATATTAAGTAAAGCTTTTTCTCAATTAAGTAAATCTACAATTAACATATTGAATTGTGGCAAAAACGTGACATATTTATATTTAAAACAATACTGTGACACACATTACAGACTTTTCCAAGTTATCTACTATCCCACTATTATCTAAATACAATATTTTCCTGTACATATCAATATTTCTGTTAACCAGAAAACTTTTGTAAGCCCTGCAAAAATGCTGCACACGGTCAATTGTCCTGTCAGTTGTCTAATTGGAACAATCACCCACTGCAAACTCATCCAAACAGCTTTTCTACTGGGAAATTATATATTAACATTTCCTAACTGTATCTTACCTCTAGTGACAGTTAGTTTTTAATCCAATGTCATCAATGTAAGTGCAAAAATAGACTTCATGGTCATTTCAATGACTCACATAATCTTACTAATTCTGCTACTCAACAAAAGGCTCCTTTGAAAGCAATGACATGGATTTTTCCTCAATATACCTATGGTGGGAAGAGGAGGGTTAAACTCTTGTTGATGCAGTTTAAAATATTTCTGGGAACTGTGAAGGAAGGATGGGGGAATTATCCTGGATTGATTACGGTAAATTGGTCCTACTTCTGATGATTTTATTAGAATGCCACTAGAGATAACAGTACAAATTGTATGCATGTGCTGATGTGTTTATTTCTTCATTTGAGTTCAATTATTGTGTTTACAGATATTTAACTATGCTAATGCTGTAAGGTTAATATATTATTTGAAGGGGAATGAAACATGAAATGCCAATACTTTTAAACTAAAAACACACTGGGGATCATTTGATTTGGGACTTCATGTTGAGGGTATTGTCTCATTTATATGTATAGATGTGTATTTATTATTGCTAAAAGTACATCCTACATCTATTAATTGGACTCTAAAAATATATTCTGTAGATATCAATCAAATTATTGGGTGCAGTTAACTGCATATTTAATACTTCATCCCTTTAATTATAAAACTCAACAAAACTTTCCTTTGATATAAAATACATTTGAATTGTGAGCTATACATTAAGTCTAATCGAAGGAATATTTAGGGACATGTTTTACTTCTCTAAACAATGTGTTGTACATCACAAATTATAGCTCCAACCAGAGAACTTCATGCCGTTATTAGAATGGTATTTCCTATTTGACTGGCATGATCTGTACATGAGGTGGTATGCATGTAACTTGAACTAGAACAAAATGTTTATTTCACATGACTGTAATTACCATATTCCTACTGGTTAACTTTTTAATTTCATCCGTTTAATTGCTATACATTTTTTTTTATATTAAACTGCCCTCAAATCAGATAGGACGTACCCCCCTTCATGAGCAATATCCTTATCCAAATTATCAAGTTCTACAAGAAATTGATTAAACATCAATACATGATGAAAATTGCTTATTCACAATAACTAAACAATAACACAACCTACATTTATGGGTAAAATCTGTATCTATAGGACTTTCACCTTTGTTTCACACACATACCAGTAAATTTAAACTTGAGAGGTTGAACTTGACTAGGGGAGGGTAGTGAGACATGAGCATGCCAAATATGGTCAACAAAGCAGTAGAGTAATGGTGGCACAGGAGCCGGCCCACAGGAAATGTGGGGCAGAATAAAAGAAGGAGGGGCCCAACTGACATCCACTCTGTTTGGCTCACATTTTGAAATTCTCCCTCAGATTTTATCCAATGACAAGAGCTTTCCATAAGGATAAGCCTGCTTCTCTAATTCTAGCCTTCTGTTCCAGATTCTTTATTCCTTATTTTATTTTTTATTTTTTTCTTGGGAGACGGAGCTGGTTGTCTGGGGGAAAGGAATGTGTATGTGGCAGCAGATAGCGTTGGGCCAGTAACCGAAAGGTCGCTGGTTCGAATCGCCAAGCCGACTAGGTGAAAAATCTGTCTGTGCCCTTGAGCAAGGCACTTAACCCTAATTGCTCCTGTAAGTCGCTCTGGATAAGAGCGTCTGCTAAATGACTAAAATGTAAATGTTTAAAGCTGAAACACTCTGGACCGTCTATTGACCACAAACACCAGACAACCGTAGAGTAGCGGATTTATGTTTCAATAACTAATAACTGTTAGGAAAATAAACACCTTTTAGTCAATGAGTCACCTTTATTAGAGGACATGATATTTGCATTGGTACTGTTTACCAAGTTAGTAGAGTTCTGGAAGGAAAATGGCTACCTCACCACCGAATGAAGTGAAGGTCCCAGTGGGGAGGGATATCGTGTGTATACACGTGACATTGTGATTTGCTAGAGGGACTCCCTGTGTGTGCACCTTCTGGACCACAAAATTGTCTATCTTACATGACCAGTGTTCAGAAATCCAGACACCACACAACGTGTATGCAGCTCATGGAAAATCACCATCCACCCACGGCTGCCTCCCTCCCTCCCGCCCCTCCCGTCCCCGTCACCGCACAACGTGCTGTCCCCCAGGGCAGGGCTTACCAGCAATTACATTTTGGAGATCTTGTCAAGTGTGCAGGGTCATTAAAACCATGGGAGCATGGCTCCAGCCTTTTGCTCTCCGTCTCTTTACTCATCCCTCTGTACCACTACGCCCCCACATCAAGATGATGCCTACAGTGTGAAGTAAAAATCACATGTTTGATCTGCCGTTTATATGTTAAGGCTATTACAGTTAGTGGCCCCATTAACTGCTATGGAGTTTGCTTCTTATTTTGCTCTCTAAATGTACCAAAAAATACATTATCCATCTTTAGGGTTGTGTCTAAAGGTACAGTAGCTGGTCTCCCAAGATAGGGTGACTGTCAGGGACTTCTTAGTAATAAAATGATGTCAAACACCATGATTACATGGAATCCAGGTTCTAAGAATTTGAATGACAACTATCAGAGCCTATCTGAACTCATTCTATATTTACTGTTACGGAAAATGGCTACACAAAGTGGACCAATGAGCACTATGTTTAACATAATAGTTTGAATACCAACGGTTACTGTTGCCAGAGAGATGACGAGAGATTGACGCAAATAGGCAGCCAAGCGGGAAAAAAGGAAAAGAGTTCACTGTTTCCCTCCACACATGTAATGATATAGCAACCCCTACTCTAAATTGCGGGAATCTGTTTATATAAACAAACAAGCCCACTCCATATTTATGATAACAACTTGCCCTGATATCAATTTATACAATATATGCATGACTCATTGTACTGATGCAAATAAGTACTCTAGAATATAAATGTATGCCTTATGATGAACTAAAAGGATTGAAAACATGTGGGTGTTTGGATAATTAATGATTGTGCTTTTGTCACGGATCCCTCCGGTACTGTTGCTCATTCCGTGCACCAGTTCCGGAGATCTATGTCCCCGGTTTTCTACGTGTCACTGAACTGTCTCATTAAGCACACCTGGTTCCCATTTCCCCCTGATTAGTCTGATTTGTATTTGTATAATTGTGCCCTTTGTTTCACCATTGGGTGGTCGATTATTGTTCCCATGTCCGTTGGGCCTGTGAGTACCTGTGCTTGTTATTTTGGATTTCGTGCTGCGTTTATTGTGCCAATGCGATTACGGGTCTCGTCCTGCGTCATATTGTGCACTTGCTATTTCGGGTCTCATCCCTTCTATTTATTACGGGTCTGTGTTTTTGTATGTGTTTTTGTTTTGGGCTTCGTCCACGTGCCTTTACCTGGCACGCTGTAATTTGGGTACAAATAAAAAACCCTATTACGCATTCCTGCGTCTGTCTCCCGATCATTTCTAGAATACATGACAGCTTTTCTGAAGACTTTTGTAGACGTAATTTGGGTACAAATAAAAAACCCTATTACGCATTCCGGCGTCTGTCTCCCGATCATTTCTAGAATACATGACAGCTTTTCTGAAGACTTTTGTAGACGTGATGGGGGTAAGGCAGCATTTCCCAAACTCTGGGACCTCAAGGGGTGCACGTTTAATTTTTTGCCCTAGCACTACACAGCTGATTCAAATAATCACCTAATCTTCAAGCTTTGATTATTTGAATAAGCTGTGTAATGCTAGGGCAAAAAACAAAACGTGCAGCCCCTGAGGTCCCCAGGACCGTGTTTGGGAAAGGCTGAGGTAAAAAGAAAAAAAAAAACGTAAAAATAGGCAGACGACAAAGCAATCTGCATCTGGAAAAGTTAAGTGTCAGTTAAGTAAAAATCGATGCATAGCCTATACACAAGTCAACACCCACGCACAGTTTCTCTCTCTCTTTCTTTCGCTCTCTTTTTTTCTGAATGAAACTCTTTCACACACAGAGAGAAGGACACACATCTCCAGAGCGGAGCGGCGCAAGGCGAGACGAGCCCCGACGGAGAGATGGCTCAAGTTAATCTTATTAACTCCTCACAAGCCTGTTCCCTCTCTCTCTTTCACATACACACACACGCACACACAGGCACAAGCAGCAGAGTGATTAAGGCTCCTGATGCAACCCAACCCAATCCCAGCCCCATAGTCCCTACAAAATTTAAATGTATCAAAAAAAAAAAAAAAACGTCCAAGTCCACGTTGACAAATTCTTTAACAAGCTGTGGTTGAAGGGAAGCTGGTTTTACTCTGACTCACCCCTCCTTTCAAACAGTTTACTGGAAATAAAGGGTGAGGAGGAGGGAGGGGCACTTTCAGAGAAGTCACGTGATGGGTCTGGACAAACCACAGCACAGAGCGCCTTTGAGTGGAGGCACAAGCCCAGCCCAGCGCAGATGGCTCTTATTCGAGTTACAGGAGATACGATCCTGGGAGTTGGCAATCAAGAATTCACAGCGCTGGTAAACCCCTTCCATGCCGGCCAAACACTTAAACACAAAACACTTCAGGGAAACCACTGAATCACCAGGTTACCTTTAATTATAGAATGGAAATACATATTAAAAAAATTGAGGATTCCAGGATTACTTTTCAGAAACATAAGTATCATGAAAATGTTAAATTTCTGTATGATATATTTTTTAATCATTGCTGACATCAATGTCTGGACCTGCTTAGTAAAGTCATGACTTCATCCTTCTTGAATAGCCGTCTTGAAGTGGGGGAAACCGTGTTCTTCTGCCGTCACTCACGTGAGCTTGCTTGTGGCCGGAAGTTGGCACGTGCACGTTCTGAGGAATGCCACTGGGTGTAAGTCAAGCTCCTGGCACATTGACACCCCTATGACCTCAGAGTAAGAGAGGAGGGAGTCAGCATCTCCAACCTGCTATGGAGCCCATCACTGTTTAACCATTTACTCTCCGCAAACATACAAACTCAACACATCCGATCACACACTTTCTCTCCCATGTTACCACTCAATCACCACTCGATTTTCTTTAATCGCTATTCTAACCTGGGTTAAAATAACGATGCAATATAAATCCACCGAAACAAGATGTCGATAATCGCCGTGATGTCTTCTCTTAAAAATGTACAGTATAACGAGCATGTGACGCAATAAGCGGCGTCTCTCGCTCTCGGCCAGTGAAAGAATGCAACACCGCCCCCCCCCCCCCCCCTTGTAGGAGACAGATGGAGAGAGAGGAAAGTAAAGAAAGGTTTCCTACTCCTGCAGCTCCTCTATGGTGTAAGCAACCTGCTGTCTGATGCTGTTCCCACACACACACACACTCACTCACTCACTCACTCACTCACTCACTCACCCGGTGAAAGATATCAGCAGAAAGAGACAGAGGGAGGGAGAGAGAGAGAGAGACAGAGAGAGAGAAAGGGAGGGATATCAACGGATTTACAGAGTGTATGACGGAGACAAAGTGAGAAAGGGAGAGAGCGGTAGAGGGAGAGTGAAAGAGCCTCAGAGCACTAATTCAGACCCAGCAGCCCTGAGGTTGCAGCTCTGTGGCTGGTGACATGTGTTCAACCCTTCTCTCTGAGGATGCGAAAACAAACAACCAACAAGTCTTCCCTGATACCTCGGACACGTCAAAGCTACGGCAGAGAAAATGAAGAAGAAGCGACAAGAATGAATCAAAGCGACCAAGATGAATGCGTCGACGTACGAAACGCGGCTCTCCACGAAGGGGCGTCACACATTCCCTCTTTTCCTCTCCTCTCCCGCTCCTTCTGCTTCTCTCGTCTACTTCGTTGGTTTGTTCTGGTGGAGATCCGAGCGGGACTTTATCGGTGTCGGATGATGTCGGAGCTCCTGACTCGCACATGTGGTCTGAGGGCCAAGGGAGGCTGCAGCAAGTGCCAACCTCTGCAGATGCCCATGGCATTAGTAATAAACTAAACATGACAGGGAGCACTCACCCACTCTATCAGTTTCACCAGTCTCTGTCACACCCTGCTGATCCACCCAATTTAAAGACATTGAATCAACGTCATACAGAATGTCAATGAACCGGACGTTGAACGTCAATGAACCGGATGTTGAACGTCAACGTTTTTTTGTTATATTGGCACAAAGTAATCAATGTACAGTTTTGCCAGCCCGGGCCCTAAGTGTGAGCCTATAGAAATCTATTGAGACCAGATAAAGACTCATTAAAACACTGATCTAAATGTCTGATTTAAATTTGAATAGAACAAACCTTTGGTTAGTCTATCTCAGCACATACAGGAGAACAGGGTCCTTTTTTTTGGCACTGGAGCCTAGAATGCTCTACTGTTATTTTGTCACATCCGTAAGCTATTTTCTGTAATTAGCACGCCATTAATTAGTTTATTTAAATAATGTGCTAAAGTTAAGATGTTGTCAGCTATGATAAGATATATATAAGATATACAGTGGGGAGAACAAGTATTTGATACACTGCCGATTTTGCAGGTTTTCCTACTTACAAAGCATGTAGAGGTCTGTAATTTTTATCATAGGTACTCTTCAACTGCGAGAGACGGAATCTAAAACAAAAATCCAGAAAATCACATTGTATGATTTTTAAATAATTAATTAGCATTTTATTGCATGACATAAGTATTTGATCACCTACCAACCAGTAAGAATTCCGGCTCTCACAGACCTGTTAGTTTTTCTTTAAGAAGCCCTCCTGTTCTCCACTCATTACCTGTATTAACTGCACCTGTTTGAACTTGTTACCTGTATAAAAGACACCTGTCCACACACTCAATCAAACAGACTCCAACCTCTCCACAATGGCCAAGACCAGAGAGCGGTGTAAGGACATCAGGGATAAAATTGTAGACCTGCACAAGGCTGGGATGGGCTACAGGACAATAGGCAAGCAGCTTGGTAAGAAGGCAACAACTGTTGCCGCAATTATTAGAAAATGGAAGAAGTTCAAGATGACGGTCAATCTCCCTCGGTCTGGGGCACCATGCAAGATCTCACCTCGTGGGGCATCAATGATCATGAGGAAGGTGAGGGATCAGCCCAGAACTACACGGCAGGACCTGGTCAATGACCTGAAGAGAGCTGGGACCACAGTCTCAAAGAAAACCATTAGTAACACACTACGCCGTCATGTATTAAAATCCTGCAGCGCACGCAAGGTCCCCCTGCTCAAGCCAGCGCATGTCCAGGTCCGCCTGAAGTTTGCCAATGACCATCTGGATGATCCAGAGGAGGAATGGGAGAAGGTCATGTGGTCTGATGAGACAAAAATAGAGCTTTTTGGTCTAAACTCCACTCGCCGTGTTTGGAGGAAGAAGAAGGATGAGTACAACCCCAAGAACACCATCCCAACCGTGAAGCATGGAGGTGGAAACATCATTCTTTGGGGATGATTTTCTGCAAAGGGGACAGGATGACTGCACCGTATTGAGGGGAGGATGGATGGGGCCATGTATCGCGAGATCTTGGCCAACAACCTCCTTCCCTCAGTAAGAGCATTGAAGATGGGTCGTGGCTGGGTCTTCCAGCATGACAACGACCCGAAACACACAGCCAGGGCAATTAAGGAGTGGCTCCGTAAGAAGCATCTCAAGGTCCTGGAGTGGCCTAGCCAATCTCCAGACCTGAACCCAATAGAAAATCTTTGGAGGGAGCTGAAAGTCCGTATTGCCCAGCGACAGCCCCGAAACCTGAAGGATCTGTATGGAGGAGTGGGCCAAAATCCCTGCTGCAGTGTGTGCAAACCTGGTCAAGAACTACAGGAAACGTATGATCTCTGTAATTGCAAACAAAGGTTTCTGTACCAAATATTAAGTTCTGCTTTTCTGATGTATCAAATACTTATGTCATGCAATAAAATGCAAATTAATTACTTAAAAATCATACAATGTGATTTTCTGGATTTTTGTTTTAGATTCCGTCACTCACAGTTGAAGAGTACCTATGATAAAAATTACAGACTTCTACATGCTTTGTAAGTGGGAAAACCTGCATAATCGGCAGTGTATCAAATACTTGTTCTCCCCACTGTATAGCTAGCTAACAAGCTAGAAACGAACCAAAACCTTGTTTAGAAAGTTGCTTTTAGTTGCCTGATTTGCTAGATCGACATTTACTAAATTCATTTTTAAACGGATGAGTTTATTGGGGTTAAAATACACCAGTTATGCTATTTTGGACCACCAGGCTGCTGACGTCGTCATTTTTGTGTTTATACTTTTTCATAACGACAACAACAAGTTTGATGTCACTAAGACAACTGTCTACAGACATGTTGATAGACAAAGTATAAACCAGCCTTGACGGTTTGATCTGTATTGTGTTGAAAAGAGGATGCACTCAGAGAGGACAGGTTAAGATTAGGGAGGCACAGAGCAACTGTCATTCATGTTTTTAAGTGGGCTGGAAAATAATATTTTGAAATGAAAAATACTGTTTGTCATGGCATTACGAAAGCCAATGCAGGCACCTTGAAAACAATGGCTTTGCTCAATGACATTGCATTGCTACCCACTTAGTCTGAGCAGAGCATTGTGAAAGACAGCAGCACATGACTGCTACAGGCCTGAGGTGGGGCACTGGGAATGGGTTAACTAACGTGTGTGTGCATGTGCATACACATCCAAGAGTTTTCAGCTAGCTTTGACACATGTTTACAGGAAATGACGAGAGAAGGCAGAAGAAACAGAGTGAGACCTGGAGGACAGTCGTGGTAAAACAGATAGAGCATGAGCAGTGAGAAGAGAGAAAGAAGAGATAGAGAGGGGAGTCCGGAGGAGAGAAGAGAGAGAGAAAGAGAAGAGTAGAGAGATATGTGGTAAGGGTGAGAGACAGAGGGAAGACAACACATACAGATCGTTGGATGAGAGGTTACCTGTGGAGTCTCTGCCTGCTCCAGCAACTCTCCAAACTCTTCGTAGTCTTCATCATCAGGGTCTGCTCCGGACAGCCTCGCTGCTTGCGCCATGAAGTATTGGGGCAGCTCCTCGATGGCCGTGCCCGCTCCCTACACACAGACACACACACACACACACACAAAGGAGAAAAGGCCATACGTGAGAAAGGATCAAGCAACATTTCGCAATTCACCATGTAAAACACCTACACCTACAATACTGGCAGTAATTCTCACATTTTAAATCCACAGGCTTTCAGTTATAAGCCGGCATCACTCTGTGATTTCCGGAGCCGAATTGTGAAGAAAAAACTGAAGAGATTTGAGTGAAACAAATCCTCATCCCAGGCAGGTTCAGTGGGTTCATACCTACAGGAACACGAGGATGAGGAGGGAGTGCAGAGCAATAGACTTAATTAGCACAATGAAAAAACCTTCAGAGAAACCGAGTGCTTTGCAATTGCTGATAGCTCATTATGGTCATGTTTCCAGGCAGGGAGAAACTTGTTAGCTGTGGTGGGGTGAGGGAGGGAGGTGAGGGAGGGGAGGAGGGAGAGAGGTGAGGAGGGAAGTTTTGGGGTGAGGTTGGTTATGGAGGGGAGGAGGGAAGTTTTGGGGTGAGGTGGGTGAGGGAGGGAGGGAGGGAGGGAGGTAGGGTTGGAGGGAGGGAGTTTTGGGGTGAGGTGGGTGAGGGAGGGGAGGGGGGAGGGAGGGGAGGATCTGGGTGGGGAAGGACAGGTTGGGTGACGGAGGGAGAGGTTGGGGTAAGGGAGAGGTGGGTGAGGGAGGGGTGAGGGGGTACTTAATCTGGACATCCTGTTCCATGTCAACACAGCAGTCTTTGATGAAACCTGCCAGTTTGCTTATAATGCCAACTTGCCCTAATCTCCAGGGCAGCTGTTTCATTCACAGTACTACTGTG